>CAUYQU010003137.1:0-19445 GCA_963574635.1 Cheracebus regulus
TCTCCAGCGCCCATGCTTTCCCACTGCAGTATTCTGCCTTTGCGTCCAAGCAGTCACCTCTGGGGAAAAGAACTAACATGTGTCTAGCACTTAACAGTTTGCCCCGTGTTGCTACCTACCCAGCTCCTTTAGGCCTCACACCAACCTAGCAAGGTAGGTGCTATTATCTCCATTTCCCAGCCGAGGTATCAGGAAGTTGGAAGTTGCCCAAGGTTGCACAGCTCAGAAGGGGCAGAGCTGGGATGCAGACCCAGGTCTGTTGGACTCCGCCCTGTGTTCTTCTCACTGCCTCTGGAGGAGGAACTGGGAGGGCTCCATCTGCCCTTCCCCAACCCCCTCCACATCCCCCTGTCCTCTACACACACCGTTTAGGGCAGCTGGGCCACCTTGGGGCCTCCCCAGGCCCTCACAGTTTCTCTTGCTCCCACAGCCCTGCACCACTTCCCCAGCCTCCACACCAAGGCCCAGCTGCCTTCTCCCCAAGTACTCCGACACCGGGGCCAGGTCCTCAGACGACAGCACAGCAAGCTGGTGGGCACTAAGGCCCTGTCGATCACAGGCAAGGCCTTGAGGACTCTACCCATGGCCAAGGTCTTCATTTCCCTCCCACCTAACCTTGATTTCAAGGTGGCACCCAGCATCCCAAAGCTAAGAAAGGTGGGCCTCGAACTGTGACTCACACCCAGTGGGCAGTGCTGAGCATGGGGTCAGGGCTGGAGGGCACAGGCAGAATGCAGCTCCCAGGCTGGCTGGCACCCCAAGGGAAGAGCTTGTCTCCCTTAGAAGCCCCTTCCTCGATAGACTCTTGATCATCTCCCTCTTCTCCCCTCCTTTCACATCGAGGCTCCTGCTCACCTGTGCCTCCGAGGCCACCACCCGGAAGTGCGTCATTGCCTCTGCCCTTTGAAGTTGGAACAATTCCTACCACCCGTAAGAAAGTCAAGGCCAAAGTCAAGTTCAAGGCCAGACTGTGACAAACCCAGGGCTGAGGCCTGCCCTGTGAAGAAGTCTGTTTTACTCAGTTCGGCAAGTCAAATGTTCATCTCTTCCGTCGACACCTTAACAGATACGCCTAGGAATAATGCGTAACCACGTATCTAGCGAGTAGAGCTGACACATAAAATGAACCTACGTGAGTCCATCCTTGGTCAACTTCGCACCCATAGGCGTCATCTTAGACGGTACTTAATCCCTAGAATAAATAGAAGAACAAGCTCGTAATTCCACCTAACATGATGCGACTCTCCTGCATTCAATAAAAAATTCACCAAACCCTTTCCTAGAAAGAAGGTACAATCCTTGATATCCTTCTCCTTGATATTACCTAACTAAAAATACTGTGATGTAATAAATTAACAATACTTAAAATACCATGATTTCAAGTCCAAATTTGTTACGTTACTTGCTAAGGGAATAAGAGAGGAAAGAAAACAAAGCTATTTGCTTTATATCTATAATTAATTAATATAAGAAATACAATGCACACAAACATATTCATAACAAAGGAATTAGGAAGTACTCATGACAATGACAATTCTTGTTTCTGTAACCGGTCACATGGCCATAGCAGGTACCTGTAACTACCTTCTTCTCCTACTCGGTCTGTATTCTCTGTGCCTTCAGCAAGCCTCCCAGCAGGTCATATGTATTTAGCCAGGGGAGTGGCCCAGATCTTCATTCCCGAAGAATCTAGGCCATTAGTAGCCCTGCCTGGATTGGGTGGTTGTAGTCACTTCTTGACCTTAATCACAGGTCATGGTCATACTAAAACATGCCCTAAGGGATCTCCTGTATTCCAGACAGTCTTCTTTACCTCCGTTGTAAAGTAGTAGTCCAATTTGTCTTTGATTAGTCTGCAACAGTCATCTCAATTATCGCTGGAACTTCCTCCTCACCTGTTCATTCACAGGCACGAAGAGCCCAAAGTGGCCAGGTGGTGTCAGTCTTAACTTCCAGTTCCACGGAATCACCACAGTGATGCTCCCTCCGAAACTGCAACTTCTAGGTGAGTAGAATGTAAGGTCACAGGTACAGGAAGTAGAACTTTTGCTAGTGGATTGCTAAGGGTCATAGTGGTGCTGCCCCCATTTCTACCTCTTAATGTCTGGATTATGGAATCCTAGCTATGGGAGAAAGAGCACCCCATGTTGGATGCTGACTCAGAGCTATACAGCCTTCTGGAGAACCTTATCCCCACCCTGTAACGTACTGCCACCTAGCTGACGCTGTAAATTAGTCTCGAAAAGGCCGTCACGCTGTTCTCCATATGCCATCTGCTTTAACTTCAGTGAATTCCATGAACGCAGGCCCAGTGCTGTACTTGTTTTTGCGGTGAAGTGAGTTCCTCGGTCGGAAACAGTGCTGTGTCGCCACGACACCGGATAAGCGTTCTGTGATTCCATGAACGGTAGTTTTGGCAGAAGCACTGATTGCAGGAAAGGCAAACCCATACCCAGAGTAAATGTCTGTTTCACCAAGAACAAAACGCTGCGCGTCCGTGATAGAGGCGGTCCAACGTAATCGGCCTGCCGCTAGGTAGCTGGCTGATCACCCCTAGGGAATTGTGCCATACCGGGAATTCAGTGTTGGTTTCTGTTCCCAGCAGATTGGGCACTCAGTGGTGTCCATAGCCAGACAGGCCTTGGGGAGTGGAAGTCCATGTTGCGGGGCCCATCCATGCATAACCTTCATCCCTGCCGTGAGGGCTGATTTTTTTAAATGAGCTCATTGGGCAGGGACAGAGTTATCTGAAAAAAAGAGCCTGACTAAGCCGGGCACGGTGGCTCACGCGTATAATCCTAGCACGGTGGGAGGCTGAGGCAGCAGGATCACTTGAGGTCAGCAGTTCGAGACCGGCCTGGCTAACGTGGTGAAACTTCATCTCTACCAAAAAAATACAAAACAAAAATCAGCTGGGCGTGGTGGCGTGTGCCTAGAATCCCGGCTACTCAGGAGGCTGAGGCAAGAGAATTGCTCGAACCCGAGAGGCTTAGGTTTCAGTGAGTCAAGATCATGCCATTGTCCTCCAGCCTGGGTGAGAGAGTGAGACCTTATCTCACACACAAAAAAAGAGGCTGACTAGTGTCTATAGAATGGGTCACCCTATTCACTTGATTATTAAAATTTGCCTCTGCTGATGTCACCCCCCTTGGGTGAGCATTCACATGGGACACAAACATCTTCGTCTTTTGCACATTCAGAGAGGTTTATCCACATACCTCTTCCCCAGATTTCCTTGTCACCAATTTTCTCATCCTGTTCTTTCCAAGTCCCTGATCATCCAGCTAAACCACTGGCCACCATGCATGAATCAGTATATTATCACATGTCTGGCCATTGGTCCTGCCAAGCTAAGTGCACAACCAGGTGCAGTGGCTGAAGTTCTGCCCACTGGGAAGATTGCCCTTCACCACAGGCTTTCAGGGATGTCCCAGAAAAGGGCTATAGTGCTGCAGCGTTCACTTTTGGGTGGTGCCTGCGTATCGTGCAGAACCGTCTGTAAACCAGGCCGGAATCTTCGCTTCCTCTGCCAACCGATCTAGGGAACTCCCCGTGAAACCACAGGTGCGGGCTGGGAGAGAGAAGGCAACGTGGCAGGAATAGGAACCGTGGGCATCTGGCCCACTTCTTGATGTAACTTACCAGTGCCTTCAGAACCTGCTCGGGTCCGATCACAGGTACACCCCTTCCATTTGATGGAGTCTTGCTGTGTCCACCCAACTTTATGGCTTGGTGGGTCAGATAACACCCAGATCATGACAGCTCAAGTTGAATGGTAATGTGATAGCCCACGGTCAAGCGTTCAGTCTCTCCTGAAGCCCAATAGCAGGCCAAGAGCTGTTTTTTAGAAGGGGAAGTTATCTGCAAATGATGGCAGTCCCTTGCTATGAAATCCCAGCGGTCTCCACCGTGATTCGTCTAGAGAGAGAGACCTGCCAAAGCCTCCAAGCAGCAACCCTATCTGCCACTGACACTTTAAGCACCACTGGATCTGCTGGGTCATGTGGCCCAAGGGGCAGAGCAGCGTGCACAGCAGCCTGGAGCTATTACAGAGCCTTAATATATTCTGGGCTTCACTCACTCAAAACTAGCAGCTTTGGAGGCTACTCGGTAAAGGGGAGAGACTATGTTGCCTCCAAAATCCGAAGAAGCCTCCTGGGTATTATGAGCCCTTATTTCGGTTGTAGAAACGGCCAGATGTGAAAACGTGGCCTTCACCTTAAAAGGGCTATCTCGACATGCCCCGTACCGCTGGGCACTAGAAATTTCACTGAGGTAGAGGCCTCCAAATTTTAATCAGATTTGTTTTCCACTCTCTGACACAAATGTTTTACTAAGAAGTCTGGAGTAGTTGCCACTTCTTGCTCATTAGCATAATGTCATCGGTGTAACGGATCCGTGTGGTACCTGTGGAAAGGAAAGGCAAAGAAGAGCCCTTCAAGCTAACTAATGACATAGAGCTGGAGAGTTGCCGTATCCCTGCTGTAGGATAATGAAGGGGCATTTCTGACCTCGTCAGTGGAAGCAGACTGCTTCTGGTGGGGCTTATTTACAGGAGTGGAGAGAAGGCATCTGTGCTTTTTGTGTTTGTCTCTGTATGGCCTCGAATGGTTAAAGAAAGCATGGGTATATGCACAGTGGAATATACTCGGCACCCTTAAGAGAGAAGAAAATCAATCCTGTTATTTTCAACAACAGCATGGATGAACCTGGAAGACACTAGGCTAAGTGAAATAAGCCAGTCACAGAAACACGAATACCGCAAGGCCCTGTTCATGTGTGGAACCTAGAGAAGTTGAACCCGTAAAAGTAGAGAGTAGAATGTTGGTCACCGGAGGATGGAAGAGTGGATGGGTGAGGAATGGGGAGATATTGGTCAACAGGTGTGCAGTGTCAGTGAGATACAAGAAATAAGTTTTACTAATCTGTTAGAGTGGTGACTCTAATAATGTGCTGTGTATGTCAAGATTGCTAAAAGAAGGCCAAGGCAGGAGGATTGCTTGAGGCCAGGAGTTTGAGACCAGCCTGGGCTATATAGCAAGACCCCCATCTCTACCAAAAAAAAAAAAGTTAGCCAGGTGTGGTGGCTCATACCTGTAGTCCTAGCTACTCAGGAGGCTGAGATGAGAGCGAGCTACGATCGCGCCACTGCCCTTTAGCGTGGGTGATAGAGCGAGACTGTCTCAAAAAAAAAAAAAAAATGCTAAACGAGATTTTAAATAATTTCGCCACCCAAAACATGCCAAGTATGTGAGGTGATGGTATGTTAATTAGCTTGATAGACTCATTCTGCAATGTCAACGTATATCAAAACATCAAGCCTGACACACATAGGGAGCCTCCGTCTCGCCAAAGGAAAAAAAATTACCGGGTTGTGGTGGCATGCGCCTGTGGTTCCAGCTACTTGAGGGGCTGAGGTGGGAGGATCACTGGGGCCCAAGAGGTCGAGGCTGCAGTGAGCCAAGATTGTGCCACTGCACTGCAACCTCGGTGACAGATGGAGACCCTGTCACAAAAAAAAACAGAAAAACTTCATATTGTACCCTATAAATATATACAATTATTTGTCAATCAAAAACATTTAAAAAATCTAAGTCAGTTTAGTGAGAATTCCTCACACTTGGTATCTGATCAGATTCTTCATCCCTCACCCTCAGTATCTGATGAGTGCCCTGGTCTACCTTCAGTGAGATGTCGAGTAGGTTTAGCAGAGTCCAACCCTACCCTGATGTTTCCATCCGCTGACCATCCCCTGCCCCTCCCCGCCAACCTGCTTCTTGGCTGTAAATCATTTGTCCTTGCTGTGTTTGGAGTGGAGTCCAGTTGTAAGGTTCAAGAGTTCTGCGAGTCCCAAGGCCTCGTGTATTCTATTGCAACAGTTCCGGAATAAAGTCTGCTTTTATGGCTCTAATTACCGTTAGGCTCTGGCTTTCTTTACCTCTTAACATGTGTAGCACGTTGACAAGCTAGAACGTCTTGGAAGGAGTGAGGTCAGCCAGGAGACCGAGAGGATCCTGCCGTCGTGTGGCGAACCATGGAGGCGTTACAGGCTTTAGTGCAGAAGCAGAGACAGGGAGGCAAGAATGCCGTCTTCACATGCATCTGGCTGTGCAAGAAGAGAAAGGAATTATATAGCAGAGGATCTGGTCATCCCGAAGACTGTCAGGACAGCTCTTACCGAGTGGGAGTGAACAGGAACTGGTCTGAGCTTAATTTTAAAGATGAAGTCAATGCTAGGGAATGGGCCCCTCTCCTACATGCTCTGTATGCTTCTGGGACGTTTTCTGCGGGATCATCCCGGCCCTCTTCCGGCGGCACGCTGGGGGAAACAGACGCTGCCGCGGATGCTCGCCGTGGCCCGTGTGACCCATGGTGCTGCTCGGCGACGTGTCAGGGATGCAGAGTCTTTCCGCTCGTGCTTGAAACCGGCGGCAGATGGAGTGCACAGGCTCCCGCCTAGCTAGGCACACATTTCATGTTTCCTTAAACGGTTTTTAACTAGGAGCAAAGGCATTGCTTTGAGTAGCCGGACTTGGGTGTGCCAGGTGGGTACTTGGATCTCACTCGAGGCAAAAAAAAAAAAAAAACTGGTGGTTTCCACTCCTGCTGTGTGCTAGCTAGAGAGCCAGATGCCGGGAACCAAGACAAGAACTGGGTCTAGCGGCTGTCCCGTGGAAGCTCACGGTCTTGTTTTGGGAAGATGAAAAACACATGTAAGTGACTAAACGAGGAGACGGACCATGGCAAGTGTGACAGTGATGTGGGACACGGGAGAAGAAGGGGTCCTGACCGAGGAAGGAGTTCCCAGTGAGCTCCACAGAAGGGGTGATATTCTCCAAGTGAGACCCCTTAAGAGAATTTCCTCTGCCTGCATAGACCGGAGAACAGGCTCATTAAAAAGAGACCGTCATTCAGATGGGGTAGGTGCTAAAGATCTAAAAGTAGTAGAGGTCAGGAACGTGTGTTTTGGTTGTAGGGAAAGGGAGCATCTTCGAGTATGGGGCACCTAGGTGTAGCAATGCTTTCATTAATTCCGTGTACTCCCCTGTGCCTTTCGGATAGAACTCTGCTTCCATTTGGTTAATCTGCCCTTCACACGGCCATGCCCTTCACGACGGCATGGCGATTTCATTCCCTTTGGCAGTAACTAGTTGAGGCATGAACGTGGTCAAGAAAAAGTGGGGAGAAGTGAGAAGTGTTCTAGAGGGGTTCTGGGAAAGACTTTCTTATTGTCAAGAGACAGACTCGAGGGTGGAGTCTGTTCATCTTCTGACAGCGTCGTGTCTGGGTGTGATGCTGCCAAAGGGGCCACCATTTCACCGCCTCGAAGGGAGCGAGTCCAAGGGCGGAGCCTCAGATTAAAGATGGCAGAGCACAAAGACGGAGAAAATCGCGGTCCTTGAGGATGGCATTGAGCAGCTGAATTTGCTCATCTAGCTCTGGAATTCTTATGTTAAATAATATGTGTCTTTAATGTTATTTTGAGATGGGGCTGTCTTCTTACATGCAGCTGAGAGCATCATACCTTAAAACAAAGGAAACTGAGAGAAGACATTCAGGGGGTTCTCACACACCCAGGACTTTTCCCGAGTGTGAATATCCCTCCTCCAAACGGATTACTGCTAGTGGGACAGCCAGTCATCTTCTGCCCTCAAATGTTTTCTAGCCTAAGCCCAGATGGGGGCAATCAATTGGGAACCTCTCTATTTTAGGCAAATTCCTTTTTTTCTAAGACAAGCTGGAATTGTGCAGGAGAAATTTGTAACTGTCACTTGGTGTATTAAAATTTGCCGCTCTTGCTACACAGAGCTGGCCAAGAGAGGAGCTGCTCTATCACCGACCGAGGCCTACAGGCGAAGTGTCTGCCTTCGAGACTTGAGATTTCATGCTGATTTTTGAAAGCCCTCTCTGTCCCTCCCAATGCGCAGCACACAAGCCTCTCACTGTAGCTTAGTTTTAGTCGGAAGAGAACCACCTATATTTTCTGGAAGCTAACCACCTATATTTCTGGTTCCTTCTGGGGCCTCCACGAGTGAATTCTGGGTAAACCAAGGAGACTATATTTAATGTAGGACCAGCTAACATACCCTTTGCATTTAGTTTACATTCATCCAACACTTAAATATATGCTGTGGTTAAAAGACAAACTTACTTTTATTTAGAGAGGTATCTGTATGCTCAGGATTTCACCTCGAGAAATCATTTCCTCCCATGCAGCACCTGGCTCTCAGAAGAGCCTTAACCTAGGCTGGAAGATTACTCTGCCTGCATGTCAGTATCTCTGCCACACTTTAATGCAGCCAATAGAGATCTTTATCACATTATTACAATCATTTTTTTTAAATTGCAGAATTCTGGGAAATTGAAAAATAAAGTCGATCTAATCACTGGTAGCAGTTGAGGGAACTGCTGTTTCTCTCCTCCACCCTTCTCTTTTGCTCTGTTGCCCATCTCTCCATTGGGATCAAGAATTCGGAAATGAGCGAGCCCATCCCCAGCTCCAGAGGCAAGTCCTGACTGGTCTCAGCCTATCGTGGCCGTTCCATTTCCCCTGCTGGAGATCGGCTTAGGTGTCTGCATGTGTTGCTATAGTTTGCCAAGGGCCACGAGGGGGACTCCCGGGCAAAGCTTTTCTCCTTGTAAAAAGAAACACGTAGGAAGAGATGTTCCCTCCTTCCAGTGGACACCGTTGTTTCTGCATATGGTGCCTGTAAATGTGGCAGGCAAATGTTACCCAAGCAAATCAACTTTCTCTCCCGTCGGTAAACAGTAAGTCCTATTGTAGGCTGTGGCTATAAATTAGCCTATTATTAGAGAAACCTCACTTTCTTGGCATTGGGGTGCTTAGACCTGGAACTTTTTTCCGGACAGTAGGTAATTTTTCGCCATAGTAAAAGCGAGACACCAAACTGAGACACTTCTCTAGGGTCTTACATTAAATGTCGTGTTTGTCATGGATGTGAAAGGATGGGGAATAAAACCAGGTCGGCCAAGTTGCTATTCTTTTTCTGTTGTCCCAAGTGAGTCAGGGCACAAACAGTCTGATCATTGGAGATGAGCTGACAAGTATGACTCAGAGCCAGAGATGTAGCAAGAGACAGGATGCTGGATCCCTGAGAGATGCCCTAGAAAGTGCTTCATCCCGAAGGACCAAGAGTCCATAGGACGCAACAGTCTTCTCGGGTGAGGAACACTTCCTCCAGACCTAGACTGCAGACTTGCCCTCCTGTTTTTCTTTAGTGGACCCAACTTTTGGATAGGCTCCATTCAGACTCAGTTCACAACCCTTAGGCTCTTGGAAGACTATAAGATTTAGGCTAAGAAGACCTGGATTAAGATTCTAGGTCTATGATTGGATCCATCTTAGGATAATTGCCATTTTGGGCTACCTTTTCTGATTTTCAGTTTCTAGAACTACAAAATGACGTCGGTGGAAATATCTCTATCACGGAATGGTTGGGAATGTTAAGTGACAGACTATGTACGAACTTGAGTGTAGCGATAGCAATTTATGGGCCACTTACTATGTGTCAGGCTCTGTGAAGAAAAACATAAAAAGAATCGGTTCCTGTTCTCAACAAGCTTACAGTCTAACGGAGAAAACGGTTTATGAAGTACGGGCGATTGTCACTACTACCCAGGATCCACATATTTGAAGATCAAGTAAGGATTTTCTCAGTGTACGATCGTCTTAGTTTGTGCTGCTATAGCAAAACACCACAGAAAAGACAAAATTTACGTGCACGGTAGACATTGATTTCTCTCGGTTGTGGAGGATAGGAAGCCCAAGGTCAAGGTGCTGGCAGGTTTGTTATCTGGCGAAGGCAGCTGTCTGCTTCCGACATGATGCCTTTACATCCTCTGCAGGGGACAAAGGCTGTAGTCTCACATGGTGAAAGGTAGAAGTGCTGAAAGGGGATGAGGGCTGTGGGAAGCCTCTTAGAAGAGTCTTAACTGCATTCATAAAGGAAGAGTCCTTACGACCTACCTAATCGTCTCCTAATGACCCTACCTCCTAATACTGTTGCATTGGAGATTAAGTTTCAACATCATTTTCGGAGGAGATACATTCAAACCACAGCAACTATACATGAGTTACCTATTGCTGAGTCATCCCAGGGCAAAGAAGAATGCAAGACTGCAAGAATGCTCATTACAAGACCTCTATGGGCTAAGAGCTTTCTGCAGGGCTGGGCGGGCATTTCTTTCACGACTCTTTTTACTGGCTAAGCTTCGGGCAATTTTCCTTTTGAGCCGAGGGATGATGACATCCTGTTTCTTATTCCCAGAGCTTCGCATCTAGATGGACAAGAGCAGGAACTGATGAGGCCGCCGGAGTCTGGAGTGGATGGAGAGAGGTCACAGGTCCTTCAAACCTTCACGGGCCGCATAGACTCTGAGGGGATATTTCGCACCAAAGGGAAGGGTCCTTCCGGATGATACCCTTGGTGTCAGCTCCTCTTCTTCCCACCAGCTGGAGACAAGCCCTCTCCCTTGATAAAGGAAGCATAAAGATGTATTTCGTTTGGATCTAGTCGGCGTCGTTTCAAACCAATTTTTTAAGAACTCAAAATCCGTTTTTTTTTCCCCCACTGGAAATACCTGGACATGGAATATAGAAAATGGATAACCATGAAGTGCTCTCAGTGGATGCTAGTTTTAGGGAGCAGGGTATCCTGCCCATTCAACCCACCCTCTCCACAGAGACCCTTCTCTCCATGGAGACCCTTCAGGTATCTTGGTGGAAGCCACAGGGCTCTGAAGAACACAGTTTGACTAACTTCAGCCAGATGGTGTAGGTACAGTCCCTGTGTATATCATACCTAGTATGAATTGAGAACTGTTGAGGTTTCCCAGCCCTAAGGAATCTCCCTGGCCAGCCACCTATTAGGTAGGTGCCTGACATTCTATCTCTTGGGGGTTGTAGAGTTTTCTGATGTTTATAAAAATGCCGTCATAGAAATATAAGCATTTCTGTAAAAATTACAACCATCCCATAACTAATTTCTTCTTACATTCACTCCTCCGTTCATTTATTCAATGAATACTCATTGCACATCTACCAAGTGCCCGATACGATATTATTCTACATATTGGAGATATGGTTCTGAATGAGACGGACAAAAGACCCACCCTCTTGCAGTCTGCATTCCAGTAGGAGGACAGTCACTGACCGCTAGACCCTAGGGGAGTGGAGTACAACGCTGGAGGCAGACTGCCCAGAATATGTTGCAGACATGCTATGCTCATTTCCATGCTGCTGGCCCTACTCATCTGGAGCTAAACAATGTTCTGAGTTGAAGCAACTTGGCAGGACACTGGACTAACGCTGGAGTCGGTTGGTTTGTACACTGTCTTGAAGCGCTTTGGGTTTGGTTGTCATGACTCGGCCCACGTAGGGGAACAGAAATGAAGAGCTGGGAGGAGTAAGGAGAGGCCACTGGGGACCTCACTTGGATCTAACTAGAGGCTTCTCACACTTTGCTGCACGTTAGAGCATCTTGGGAGTTCTCAGAAAAGCAGCTGGTCAGCTACACCCCAGACCTATTATATTGGGTTCTTTGGTGGTGGGTCCCGGGCCTCAGTAGCGCAAAAGACTCCCTGGGTGAGTAGTACGGCATACAGCCAAGATTAAGAACCCCTGAACTAACTTGGATAACAGATCTATGTAAGATTCTTCTCTTGCTAAACGTTTTCCTGGGCTATAAACACGTTTGGACAGTGTGTTAGTTCATTCTCACGCTGCTATGAAGAACTGCCCAAGTGTGGGTCATTTATAAAGAAAAGAGGTCTGTAACCGATTCACAGTTCTGCATGACTTGGGGGGCCTCCGGAAACTTACAATTATGGCAGAAGGTACCTCTTCACAGGGTGGTAGGAGAGAGAAGGAGATAGATAAAAAGGGGGAAGCCCCTTAAAAACCCATCAGATCTCATGAGAACTCTCACTCTCACGAGAACGGCATGGGGGAAACCACCCCCAGGATTCAATCATCTCTACCTTGTCCCACCCTTGACACGTGGGGATTATTACAATTCAAGGTGAGATTTGGGTGGGGACACAGAGCCAAACCATATCGCCGTTCTCTTTTGTAGGCCTGTATTAGACTCATCTGGGGAATTTGGTGAAAACAGACAGGCCAAGCCTCTCTCTCCTGTATCGGTGAGCTGGGGCCTCTGAATTCTTTATCTGCTCTCCGGGGGATCCAGGTACATACCAAAACTGGAGAACCACTGAGTAAGGGAACGTCTGACCGCAGAGAGTACAAGGATCACTGGCCAGGGGCAGCTCACTAACCTGTGGCCTCTTGGGCCTAGAGCCAGGGAGGAAAATAAGTATTCCCATGAATGGTTCACTGTTGTGAAGCTCTACTTTCTACATGACTGCACCGGAACGTAATGCCTTGTAAGGTATTATTGACCCCAATTTACAGATGTGAAAACTGAGGCACAAAGATAGAAAGCGACTTGCCCGAAGACACATGGAATTCAAACCCTGATGTGCCTGACTTCAGATCCTGGGGAGACGGAGTTCTGGTTTCTCTTCTGTGACCCGGAATCTGTTAACAAGGCGCAGAAGAGAGTTTCTGTCAACTCCAGATGACACTCTGATTGTCCTTTCGAAGTGCCACCACAAGTTCAGGCTCTGAGACTATCCTGTGCTCACAGGAAACTATGCATTCATTCATGCCCCTTTGGCTCTCCCGGGTCAGGCTCTCGGCTCCTTCCTGTATCCTGGAATCCTGCAATTAGCCTACTTGTAAATCTAATGAGCAGATTTTTCAGTGTCACCATGCAGTTTGGAACTATATACCCTGTATGGGGTCTGCATCTACTTCCCCTTTCCAGTACCTCTGCAACTACAGAAATCCTATATTGACTGTAAAGATCATGTCATGTTTCCTTTGATTCGAAATTCTACATGACCTAAGTACTTTAGGCAATTATCTATGAATATCTAAACTAAGAAATGGGGCAAAAGAGTGGGGAGATTGTTCCCATTCCCATTAAAGACGACATTCTTTTCTGTTTAACATGGGCGAGATAAAAGTCTGATCGTTAGACACATTTTCAGAACACATTTATTTAAGTGTGCAGCAAAGTACAGCTCTATTTTGCGCCTGTGCCTACGAGTATCAAAGGAAGAGCCCTCGTTTCTAGCTCCTGACAGATGTGAAATTGCTTTCAAGAAAATGCGTGCAAAAGCAAGGATGATGATGATGAATGGCGTTGGCAGCCACCGTCTTACATTATTGTGTAATACAGTCCACCTCCTCTTCATTCATATTTGATAGGAAGCCTGTGTGGTCGAGGAGGAAGCCCAGTGCAGGATTGATAACGTTGTTTGTAAGGTTTCTGGTGGTGCTTGTTCTGCATTCAGGGTTGTGCTCTTCCTGCCCTCCATGACCTTGCTTGGCTTTGAGAGAGCAACTGATTCCATGCCTGGAATTCATCAACAGGCATGATCGGTAACCAGCAGGGTGTTATCTAAAGGAAACAAAATAAGCTTTGAGCATCGCTTGGAATCGGCCATATTTCCTCTGCGGTGGCAAGGTGCCGGGAGCACAGAGTATTCGTGGGAAAGGGTCTCTCCCATAGCCTGTGATGAGAAGGAAGCATATTAGCTGTGATACCCAGCATCTATATCAAGCTCAAATTCAAGCTAAAGCTAA
Source organism: Cheracebus regulus (assembly GCA_963574635.1). Classification (NCBI taxonomy): domain Eukaryota; kingdom Metazoa; phylum Chordata; class Mammalia; order Primates; family Pitheciidae; genus Cheracebus; species Cheracebus regulus. The sequence goes on from CAUYQU010003137.1 coordinate 13,673, forward strand.
AGATTAATACTGTTCACAAGGTGTTTCCAAACCTGTGGTCTCACTGGAACACATGATAATCCTTAAGGATTATGTGTATTATTTTTGTAATAAGGGTACACTTACTAAGTTGCTTATACCTAACTTCTTGATCAATGGAATTGTTAGGTATTTCTTTTGGCCTAAGGGCATCTTTTTTAAAAAAAGAAAAAAAACTCCTGAGATACCAAGGACAACATGAACCTAGAATGTCTGAAAGCTTCTGGTGTAATGAAAAACTCTAATGGTACTGCTTTTCTTTTTTCTTTCCCGCCGCCCCCCTCTCCCCCCCGAGGACTCTGTACATTGGAAAGGCTTTTAAACTCCAAGACTGAACAACTGCCAGAGGGATTTTGCTGCTGTGACCAGATGGCTAGAGAGACACTTTCAGGTGGGGGATTTCCTAGCCCTCATGAGCCACAGTTGGTTGTGCATGACCAGATTCGTCCCTGAATGCACACAGGTTGGCCTGAAACAATAGGGTAATCAGTCACCCAAGAGTGGATAGTGAGTGAATCGGGTGTCCGTTATTTCCAGGCATCCAGGGGACAAAGTGACAACCCATGTAGTCCATCTGTCTCCAATAGAGAAGACAAAAACACCAATCTCTGTTCAGTCTTTTTACTCAAAGATCTTTCTTCAGTGCCCCTCTACACCCCTTGCCTCCAAGAAAAAACATGGGCAGCCTGGAATCGTGGGTGGGACCTGGCATCTGTGTCAGATGTTGGCTTAGCTTCTCAGTGACACACACTCGGCTCTTTCCTGTTCCCCGGTGCTGCTCAATCCAGAGATCCTCTGGTGTCCCTCCTTACGGGTTGCCGTACCGAGACGATGGGGGATCATGGATGCTGCCCGATGGTAGACGTAGGCATGGGGTAGAAAGCACTCAGGGAAGTCTTAAGTGCCTGCCATCTCTACATTTCCACCTAAGGAATCAACCCCAGAGCAATCTCTTGGCTTTAGTTGCCCGGCTGTGTTGGCCGATCCTGGCGCCCTGGCCGCAGCTAGGGGGCGCTGTGATTAACCGGTTGCTCACTGCGAATGGAGGGTGGGACTAGAACCAACTGACATTGCACTGACATTGAGATTTAGAAGCAGATATTCCTGGTTCAAATCCTGCCTCTGCCATGTACTAGCTGTGTGACTGTAAAAGTTATTTAACCTAGCTAATATTTGTTTTCTTCACTTGTAAAATGGAAATAACAAACCACCTATGACCATTCGTTGAAAGTGCTTAGCGTGGTGCCTAAACTAAGCTTTACTTATATGGTAGCAATGGACCATCATCATCATCATCATCATCACCGTCGTGGTGGAAACAAACCTGTGAAGTAGGACAAAGAGCGGTTTGTCCTAATCCCCATTCTGCACATGTAGAAACTGAGGCTCAGAGGGGTTAAATGTGACTTGCTTTGGGTTACATACACAAGTACAGCTGGGACTTCAAACCTGGGCGTTCCTTAACCTGGCACCCCTTGCTTGCATCCTGTTGATGCCCACTTCATGGGCCTCTCCTTCCCATCTCCTGGCCCACTCCAACTGTGGAGGTCATAGGTAACCCTTCCTAAGTTCATGTGTAGGTCCTGCTGCTCTCACCTCCTGGATCCTGCACAGCAGACGGCCAAGTGTAAGCTGGGACAACTCCAAGCAGGAAAACGGATGTTGACTGGATGTGGCTCACGCCTGTGATCCCAGCACTCTGAGATGCCAAAGCGGAGAATTGTCTGAGCCCAGGAGTTCAAGACCACCCAGGGGCAACATAGTGAGACCCTATACCTACAGAGAAAAAAAATTAGCCATATGCCTGTAGTCCCAGCTACTTGGAAGACTGAGGTGGAGGATTCAAGGAGTTAGACCATCTGTGTGTGTGTCTGTTTCTCTGATTAGACCATAATCCCCTTGAGAGCAGGAACCATCTCAAATAATCAGATATTACTGGCCCCTTTGTTCCTTCATACAGAACTAAGGGAATCGAGCGAAACAGAACCAAGATATTCTAGATTTCTGCTGGAATTTGTAACAGTTGTGTGTTGTTTTGTGGCTCCCGGCCTTCCAACCTCCTGTTTCTCAGGAATCTTTCGTTGGTGACAGGCACAGTCCCGTCTCCCACTTCAGAGTGCTAAGTGGCCAGACATTCCCTTTTCTTTCTCTTGGCCTTATGTGACCTACGCCTGGCCAATCGGATACTCCCACCTTGAACTTTGAGTTATTTTGAGTCTCACAGAGACAAGGGCCACATGAGAAATTCAGTGGTCACATGTGATTCATGCAGGAGCAGTGGGTACAGCTGAAGGCTCAGTGAAGGTCTCTAGGAGCATCTGTGCCAGAATAAGTGATCTAACCCAGCTATTTCAGTGACCCCACCTGGGGTGTGTTTTGCCACCTAGCCTCCTAGTTTCCTATTTTTTGAGCATGGTTCTCCATTTTTCTTACATATTTGGAGACCAGCTTAATATCCTATTATTAAATTCCTTCTCTTGCTGCAGCAAGTCAGAGTAAATTTCTTTTTTTTTTTTTTTTTTTGTGTTTGTCTTTGTTTTTTGCAACTGAGAACCTGATTGATGCAGGCCACAAATAATAAACACTAGCTTCCACTCACTAGGGACATATCACATGCCAGATGGGGCACTGAGTACTCCGTATCCATGATATTGAATCCTCACCGCAATCCTGGGTGGGAATAATAATATTACTCTTCTGTTTGCAAATTAGACTCAGCCTCTTACAAATAATGTTGCTGTGAGTATTCTTGCATATGTCTTCTTGGCATTCATGTGAACACATTTCTGTTGGGCATACGTGTTTAGGAATGGAACTCCCGAGTCATAAAGTGCTGATGTGTTTACCTTCATTAACTAATACTCAACTGTTAATTATAAAGTTTTTATTCCCACCAGCACTTGTGTGAGATTCTGGCTTCAGTAGATGAATGAATCTTGGCCAACATTTGATACTGTCTTTTTAATTAGTCCCCATGGCAGGCGTTTAGTGGCATTTCTTTAGAGCTTAATTTGTGTTTCCATCACGATCGATGAGGTTGGGCACCTCTAAAAATTTATTTAGGCCAGGCGCGCTGGCTCCTGCTTGTGATCCTGGCACTTTGAGAGGACGAGACAGGTGGACTGCTTGAGGTCGACTGTTCGAGACCAGCCTGGCCAACATGGAGAAACCCTATCTGTACTAAAAATACAAAAATTAGCTGGGCGTAGTGGCCTGCATCTGTAATACCAGTGACTCGGGAGGCTGAGCCATGGGAATCGCTTGAACCCAGAAGGCGGAAGTTGCGGTGAGCCGAGATCGCGCCACTGCACTCCAGCCTGGGCAACAGAGCAAGAATCTGTGTTTTTTTAAAAAAAAAAAAGGCATCCCCTTGGAATCAAAGGTAGAAATTATGTCTGCAGACGAGCTTTAAACAGCTCTTCCCAAGTGTTACTATGCGGCCCCATCGTCCGGGGATCTCCTTAGAGTGCAGCTTCTCCGTGGGCGGGTCTAGGGTGGAGCCTAAGAGCTGCATCTCCTCCTCCCGGTGACACTGATGCTTCTGGCTCATGGGCTACACACCCCGAGTGGCAAGTCTTGAACAAAACACAGAGGCATCTGAAACACAGACCCTTCTAAGCTTGTGTTGCCTTTGAAAAGTGAATTTCAGTAGCTAGCATGAAAATGTTTCTAGGCTACAGGAAGGAAAAGGAGTCTCGTGGTGAGAAGTGATTTCAAGAAGCAGAGGAGCTCCACAGAGAAGAGGAGCAGGCAGAGGCCTCACCCATTCAAAGCACAGCAGGAGAAAACCTCCCTGAAAACACCCACGGCTCCTGACGGCGTTGACACACAGGCTGTCAGACGCAAGCACAGCCTCACGGCTTTGCTGGGAACAAGAGTTGAGTCACGTACACCTGTTTGTCTGCAGCTTTGTCTATGAGTTGGGCGACATTATTTGTTCTGCTTCTATTTCAGGGTTGAGCAGCTGCAGCTTCCCAAACACCTGGCAAGAGAGGGCAAGTTTCACTTCCAACGGGGCACTGGAGTCACCTCCAGGCCAGGTGTCTGCTTCTATCCTAGCAGTAAGAGCCAAGGAGTGGGGCAAGATGAGAAAAGCAGCTTTCTTGCCTGTCAGGGCACTGGTGACACAATGGGAAGGGCTGACCTTTAAGAGGCCAAAGGTGTAGCCAGGGGCAGCAGCTCAGCCCAGACAATGCAGCAAACCCCCAGTCTCTACAAAATAATTTGAAAAGTCAGCCAGGGATGGTAGCATGCAACTGTGGTCCTAGCTATTTGGGTGGCTAAGGCTTGCACCCCAGCCTGAGTTACAGAGCGAGACCCAATCTCCCCAAAAAAAAAAAAAAAAAAAAAAAAAAGAGGCCAAAGGCAGGCAGACTCATGTTTGTGCAGCCTAACGGAAGCTCCTTCAAGGAGCCCGGAAACACAGGCCTCTCCCTCTGTGCCCAGTGAAAGAGAACTTTACCTGCCAGGACGTGAGCTCAGAGGGGCGGCACATGCAACTCCAGTGCTGGGGTCCTGCTCAGGACAACTGTCAGGATGGAGCCTGGGCAAGGCGCCACTTAACTGCTCCTTTTTCTCACAGAGACGTCTTGTTCCTCACTGCCACCGACTCAGAACACCCCCTGTTCCACCCCTCGGGCCCCTCTGACCGCCTCTGGCCATGTTCTTGCAGGATCCACACAGACACATGGAGGGGCCTGGCGAGGAGCTCAGTCTAGCAGAGGATCAGCCTCATGATGTCGGCTCAGATCTGATCCCGCTCTGTGCCCAGGCGCTCCGAGGCCATGGTGGCTCCCCAAGCCCATGGTCACCACACCTACCTGGGAACTCCAGGCTTCTCTGTAAGACTTCAGATGTGTCCACCACCTGTATAAGTCCCCTAAGGCCCCTTGGGGCTGTTGCCTCCACAGCCTCCCAGCCTGACCCAGGGGCAGTCACTCACTGGCAGTTGAAGCTGTACCCTGAGCTCCCCACTGGCCTCTGAGCACATCAGCTGTCTGCACCTTAGGCCCAAGCCCTGGGCCCATGGCCAATACCGTTACATCTGATGGGTGAGTCTCCAAAAGAAACTGGCCTGATTCCATTCCTCCCAGCTCCTCTGTGCTGTCCGTATAAGCCTAGATCTCCTTGTGTGTAACATGGTCCACAACACCTTCTCCATGCCTGTCTTGAGAGTTGTGGGGTCCATATGAGGTGCTGGGAGGGACAGCACTTCCCAAACGGTGAGAAACAACAGGGAGTGGTAGGGCCTGTGGCAAACTGGAGAGCGCATCTCTAATAGAGTCAAGGTTGATTCTCATCATCTGCTAATTTTGCTGTGGCAGACACTGTATCTTTAGGACACGCTGCATCTCAGATTTTTACGTAGAATCTTCCTATCTTTACATGATAGCAAGTAAAAGCTGTCTCAAAGGCCTGAATGAGCCAAATAAAACACATGTGTAGACTGGATCCAGATTCCCTAGTTTCTGATTTTCTCAAACTCCACCTGCTGTCAGATAGGGAAACAAAGGCACAGAGCTGTCAAGTGACCCAACTGAGATCACAGAATTTGGAAGCTGCAAAGCCCTGCCTTTAAATTCCATGATAGTCTCCAGAACTTACTTCCTTTTACCAAAGAAAAACATGTATTTGGTGAGTGTAGGGATGTTGTGTGTTCCTGTGTGTGTGTCTGTATATATGTGTATGTAGGTATATGTGTCTCCATGTATGTGTGTGTGTGTGCATGTATAATGTGTGGGTGCAGGCAGGGGTG
>CAUYQU010003138.1:0-10442 GCA_963574635.1 Cheracebus regulus
CTTTTATCTAAATTTTCTATTTATTATTGCAAATGGGGTCTTGATGTCTATAGTTATTTGTTGTGGTGTATTTTTTGCTTCACCTTTCCCAAAATTTGCTTTATATATTTTGGAGCCCTGATGTTATATATAAATATGCATATAAATAAATATGAGAGTTATAGATTCCTGGTAAATTGGTCCATTTGGCCATTATATAATATCAGTGTTTGTCTCATGCTGTTATTTGATTCAAAGCATATTATATTTAATGTAATTATTACCACCTCACCCAATTGTAGGTACTATTTTCATGAAATATAGATTCTTTCCATTCTGTTACTTTCAGCTTATTTCACTCAATGGTAAAATGCGTCACTCATAGACAGCATATTGCATGCTTTTTTATGTAAGCCACTCAAACATCTTATTTTTTTTCTTTTTATAAACTTATTTATTTTTGAGATAGAGTCTCACTTTGTCAATCAAACTGGTTTGCAGTGGCATGATCATAGCTCACTGTAGCCTTAACCTCCCAACCTCAGATGACTCATTTCAGCTTCTCAAGTAGCTGGGTTGTAACAATGTGCCCTCACGCCCAGCTAGTTTACTTTTATTTATATATATATTTTCTGGAGAGACAGGGTTTTGCTGTGTTCTCCACTCTGGTCTCAAACTCCCAAGTTAAAGGGATCAGCCCTCCAGTGGCCTCTCAAAGCCCCATGGCATGAGCCACTGCAGTCAGCCAAAATTTTATATTTTTGTGGAACCATATTGCGTTATTTTGTATACATTGTGATCTTTGTTTGAAATTTGGACATTGAAGAAAGCTACCTGTCACAATCTTTATAATGTAGCTTTGTCCTGACATAGTCTGAACAATTGTCTTGGTTAGAGATTTTGAGAGTCTCTCAAACATGTTCTTAGAATGTGTCTTATCTGAAATTTTGTCTTTATTTTTTAGTTAAAGGAGTTTGTTTTTTTGTTGTTTTGTTTTGTTTTGTTTTTGTGTTTTTTAAGATGGGGTTTCACCATGATGGCCAGGCTGGTCTTGAACTCCTGACCTCAGGTGATCCAACCACCTTGGCCTCCCAAAGTGCTATGATTAGAGGAGTGAGCCTCTGCACCCAGCCCATGTTTCTTGTTAATAGTAATCACGTGCTACACCTGTTTTCTGTCTGTGGTACTGCAGTTTCTCTAGTGCTGTAATGTTTACCTTTGGGTCTCAACAAACAAACTGTCATTCCAAAGTATACCACCATTTCTTTCAGCATTGTATTTCATGGGAGACACAAACCAGTGTCGGGAAAGACTCCTGGAAGCAAGTAATAACAATGAATGTGCCAGTATTTTACTTGTCATTTAAAAAAAGTTGGCAGCAGGTGTGGTGGCTCATGCCTGTAATCCCAGCACTTTGAGAGGCTGAGGTGGGTGGATCACCTGAGGTCAGGAGTTCGACATCAGCCTGGTCAACATGACAAAACCCCATCTCTACTAAAAATACAAAAATTAGCCAGGCATGTGGTGGGTACCTGTCATCCCTGCTACTAGGGAGGCTGAGGCAAGAGAATGACTTGAACCTGGGAGGTGGAGGTTGCAGTGAGCCAAGATTGTGCCACTGCACTCCAGCCTGGGCAACAAGAGTGAGACTCCATCACACACACAAAAGAAAGTTGGCAATTTATTTCTAAAGACACTATGTTATATTGGGGACCAGGAAGAGCTCTGTTGGGTAAATGTAACAGACTTTTACTTTTTTTTTTTTTTTTAATAGAGTTGGGGTTTCACATGTTGGCCAGGCTGGTCTTGAACTCCTGACCTCAGGTGATCCTCCTGCCTCGGCCTCCCAAAGTGCTGGGATTACACAGACTTTTACTTTTAAGTGGCTCTTTGCATTGTTCTCACCAGGGGCACTTCACACACTTAACTCATTTATAAATTTCAGTATGTTTTTGTTAGTTTTATATGTCTATAAAGGAATTAGGGACTTTGATGTTTTCCTATGCCATCTTGTTTATGTAGTTTGTATAATACTATAGGTTAGATATTTATCTGTGTCTAGTAAGTAATTTGTTATTTTTATTTCTTTCAGTTATGTGTTCTAATTTTGCCCAAGACCTTTGGCCAGAGCAGGACATAACAGATTCTTTTCAAGAAGTGCTACTGAAAAAATATGGAAAATGTGGACATGAGAATTTACAGTTAAGAAAAGGGTGTAAAAGTGTGGATGAGTGTAAGGTGCACAAAGAAGATTGTAACAAACTAAACCAGTGTTTGACAACTACCCAGAGCAACATATTTCAGTGTGATCCATATGTGGAAATCTTTCATAAATTTTCAAATTCAAACAAACTTAAGACATACTGGAAAGAAACCTTTCAAATGTAAAAAATGTGAAAAATCATTTTGTATGCTCTTACACCTAACAACATAAATCATATTACAGAGAATTCCTACCAATGTAAAGATTGTGGCAAAGCCTTCAACTGGTTCTCAACCCTTACTACACACAGGAGAATCCATACTGGAGAGAAACCCTACAAATGTGAAGAATGTGGGAAAGCATTTAACCATTCCTCACATCTTACTACACATAAGATAATTCATACTGGAGAGAAACCCTACAAATGTGAAGAATGTGGCAAAGCCTTTAACCGGTCGTCATGCCTAACTACACATAAAAGAATTCATAGTGGAGTGAAACCCTACAAATGTGAAGAATGTGGCAAAGCTTTTAGCAGGTCCTCACACCTTACTACACACAGGATAATTCATACTGGAGAGAAACCCTACAAATGTGAAGAATGTGGCAAAGCTTTTAATCGGTCCTCAACCCTGACTACACATAAGATAACTCATGCTGGAGAGAAACCCTACAAATGTGAAGAACGTGGCAAGGCTTTTTACCGATTCTCATATCTTACTAAACATAAGATAAGTCATACTGGAGAGAAATTCTACAAATGTGAAGAATGTGACAAAGGCTTTAACTGGTCCTCAGCCCTTACTAACCATAAGAGAATTCATACTGGAGAGAAACCCTACAAATGTGAAGAATGTGGCAAAGTTTTCACCTGTTCCTCAACACTTACTGGACACAAGATAATTCATACTGAAGAGAAACCCTATGAATGTAATGAATGTGGCAAAGCTTTTAACTGGTCCTTACATCTTACTAGCCATAAGAGAATTCATACTGTAGAGAAACCCTACAAATGTGAAGAATGTGGCAAAGCCTTTAAGCAGTCCTCAAACCTTAACAGTCATAAGAAAATTCATACTGGAGAGGAACCCTACAAATGTGAAGAATGTGGCAAAGCTTTTAATCGATCTTCAAACCTTACTAAACATAAGATAACCCATACTGGAGAGAAATCTTACAAATGGGAAGAATTTGGTAAAGCCTTTACCAGTCCTTAAGCCTTACTAAACAAAATAACTCATACTGGAGAGAAACCTTACAAATGTGAAGAATGTGGCAAAACCTTTAACCAGTTCTCACCTCTTATTAAACAAAAAAAATTCATACTGGAGAGAACCCCTGTGAGTGTGAATAATGTTGCAAAGCCTTTTAATAAGTTCTCAATTCTTAACAGTCATAAGATAATTCATACTGGAGAGAAACTCTACAAACCAGAATTATGTGGCAATGCTTTTGAAAACATTTCAGCTTTTCTAAACATAAAAGAAATTAGTGGTGAGAAATCCTAGAAATGTGAAGAATGTGACAAAGCTTTTAAATGGTTGTCACACTTGATTGGAGGTAAGACAATTTATGCTGGAGAAAACTTTTCCATGTGTGAACAGTGTGGGAAAACTTTCAGCCAGTGCTCATACCTTACTGCACAGGAAAGCATTTATACTGGAGAAAAATTGTACAAATATAACGACTGTGAAAAAGCCATTAATATATGCTCACATCTTACTCAACATTAGAGTTCATACTTAATAAAAACATTGTAAGTGCAATTACTGTCAAAATATCTTTAAGAATATTTTGAAGAACATTGTAGTCAGGTTGTAATATGTTTACTTGTTATCATAGATCTTATTGTACACATTTTGTACTAGAGAAAACCTCTGAAGCAGTTGTTTAAACTTTATTCAATATCAGGGAATTTATATTGGAATAAAAACCCTGCAAATTTAATAAATTTGGAAAAATACTTTTTCAAAAACTACAGCTTAGAAAACACCAGAGTTTACACTAAAACATATTTTTGCAGATGCAGTAAAAAATTTTTGAAAAGTGAATAATGATGTAATTCAACTCTCAAATTATTTCCTGTTTCTTCATTCCTATTGTGAAAGCATGTGATCATTTGTTGCTGCATCAAAGATATGAGAGATTCTTTTTTATTAGGTGAGCATTATTTATAAACTTAGTTATGGAATAGTAAGGACATTAAAACATAAGATGCATGATGAAAAACTAAGTGAAGAGACGTTTTGTGGCTAACTTATTAATACATGCCTTAGGTGTTCAGAGTAATCTGCATTATGAGAAAAAAATTTTATAAGTAAATTAAAATTAGTAATTAAAATTACTAATTATACTTTTATATAAAAATGGTATATTTTTTAAACTTTAGATTATATGTGACATTAATATATTTAACATTTTTAACATGTTAAATACTATTATGCATTCAATGAAGTGTTATATGCCACAAACGTTAGCCTATTCCACCTTATTCAAGAGTGTACGTAAAATATGGTAACAACATACTATTTGGTAACATAATGGTTTAACATCTCTAGTAGTCTCTTTTGCCAATGGCTTTGACTGAAAATAAAGCATATTATTTCTATATGTTAATTTTTTATTTTTATTTTTTTTATTTATTTAGTTTGAGATGGGGTCTCACTCCGTCACCAAGACTGGAGTGCAGTGGTATGATCTCGGCTCACTGCAACCTCCGCCTCCTTGTTTCAAGTGATTCTCCTGCCTCAGCCTCCCGAGTAGCTGGGACTACAGGTGTGTACCACCACGTCTGGCTAATTTTTGTATTTTTAGTAGAGGCGGGGTTTCACCATGTTGGTCAGGCTGTTCTCAAATTCCTGACCTTGTGATCCGCCCACCTTGGCCTTCCAAAGTGCTGGGATTACAGGTGTGAACCACAGTGCCTGGTTATTTTATTTTTTGAGAGGGAGTCCTGCTGTTGCCCAGGCTGGAATGCAGTGGCACAATCTCAGCTCACTACAATCTCTGTCTCCTGAGTTTAAGAGATTCTCCTACCTGAGTCTCCCAAGTAACTGGGATTACAGGTGCTCACCCCCACACCTGGCTAATTTTTGTACTATAGTAGAGAGGGGTTTAACTATGTAGGTAGGGCGAGCTGACCTCAAACTCCTGACCTCAAATGATCCACCTGCCTCAGCCTCTCAAAGTGCTGGGATTACAGGAGTGAGCCATTGTACCTGGTCACATTTTTGTTTTTTAATTTAAATTTATTTTTCTTAATTATTTGGGGTACATGAGTATATATTCATGCAATATATGCCATATTTTTATACAAGAATACAGTGTATAAGAATCACATCTGGGTAAATAAGGTATCCATCACCTCTAGCATTTATCCTTTGTATTACAAACAATCCAATTTTGTACTTTTAGTTATTTTCAAATGTACAATTAAATTGTTATTGATTACAGTGTTATTTTTGTGGTCATAATAAAAGTTATGTAGAAGCGTAAATAAAATCCATACATTTCTAAGTCCTGAATAAATATCTGTAAAGTTTTCTGATATTTATTTTTGAGCATGTTTTCTGTCTGCCTGCAAACACATGCAGACTCTTAGTTTTGATTTACATAGAGTTAAATATATGTTAGTCTGAAGATAAACCTTAGGTGTAAGAAAATTATGGACTGAGTTTCTGTGAGTATGAATTTGTACCTATTTTCAGAAGAAAAGAGCAATACTGAGCAAATCATTTTAACGACTACTAGAAAACGCAAAACCTCAAAAATGCTGAAAGCAAATTATTCTCTGCTTTGTATTGAATTAATTACTGTACAATCTATGTCTTATAGTTCTGAATCTCCCCATGCAAATTATCTGTTTGTACTTGTCTGGTACTCATGATAGACCCCTAATTATTTTGTATCTTTATTTATTTATTTATTTTTGAAATGGAGTCTCGCACTGTGGCCCAGGCTGTAGTGGCTCAATCTCGGCTCACTGCAACCTCCGCCTCCTGGGTTCAAGCGATTCTCCTGTCTCAGCCTCCTGAATAGCTGGGACTACAGCCATGCACTACCATGCCCAGCTAATTTTTTTGTATATTTAGTAGAGACAGAGTTTCACCATGTTGGCCAGGATGGTCTCAATCTCCTGACCTCATGATCTGCTTGCTTTGGCCTCCCAAAGTGCTGGCATTGCAGGCTTGAGCCACCATGCCCTACCAAAAATAATTTTTATAAAATGTAGTGTATACAAAAGAATTTTTAAATTGATTCCACAATTAGCTTATTATGTAGCAAACATACATGACAGTTCTTGCTAACAGATGCTCCATAATAAGCCATAAATATTCCTGCCAAAGTTAATTTTATTTAGTTAGAGCACTTAATTTTGTTTTTAGTAGAACCCTATATTTATAGCCCTTTAGTTATTTTTCTTTTCGCTTTTTGTAATTAAGTACATTTATTTTTTTTATTTTTTTATTTTTCTCAACCCCTCTCCCTCCGGTACATTTATTTATTGAGTCCATTTGTTCAAATAAGTACTAGGGAAGATTTTTAAGGAATGAGGATGTATTTTTATTTATTTATTTATTAATGAGACAGAATCTCACACTGTCGGCTGGGCAGAGGTGTGATCTCAGCTTACTGCAACCTCTGCCTCCCCAGTCCAAGCGATTCTTCTACTTCTGGCTCCCAAGTAGCTGGGATTACAGGGGCCTGCCATCATGCCCAGCTAATTTTTTGTATTACTTTTTTTTTTTTTTTTTTTTGAGACGGAGTGTCGCTCTTGTTGCCCAGGCTGGAGTGCAATGGCAGATCTCAGCTCACCGCAACCTCCACCTACCAGGTTCAGGCGATTTTCCTGCCTCGGCCTTCTGAGCAGCTAGGATTACAGGCATGCGCCACTACACCTGGCTCATTTTGTACTTTTAGTGGAGACGGGGTCTCTCCATGTTGGTCAGTCTGGTCTCAAACTCCCAACCTCAGGTGATCCGTCCACCTTGACCTCCCAAAGTGCTGGGATTGCAGGCGTGAGCCACCGCGCCCTGCTGGATGTTGTTACATTTAAATGTAGCAAACATACATGACAGTTCTTGCTGTGTAACAGATGCTCCATAATAAGTCATAAATATTCCTGCCAAAGTTAATCTGTGGGCTGAGTGCAGTGACTCAGGCCTGTGGTCCCAGCACTTCGGGAGGCCAAGGTGGATGGATCACGAGGTCAGGAGTTTGAGACCAGCCTAACCATGGTGAAACATCGTCTCTAATAAAGGTGCAAAAATTAGCCGGGCATGGTGTTGCACACCTATAGTCCCAGTTGCTGGGGAGGCTGAGGCGCAAGAATTGCTTGAATCTGGGAGGCGGAGTAAAAATAAAGTTAGTTTGTAACTTCCAAGTCAGAGATGGAAAACATCAGTGGTGAAGAAATGAAATTGATTCTTCATGTGGAGAGGACATATTTTCCTGGCTGCAATGCTGAATCTTGCTGAATTTAAAGAGAAGTTCTGCATCTTATTTCTTAATTATCTTCAGATTTGTCTGTATTCATTATATATATCCCAGTTATTTATGCATCATAGCCCTTCTTTTTTTTCTGTGTTATGGTTTCACTTTTCTCACTGTTAATGCCATTTCATTTCACATGATACTTTGTAAATTTTGATGAGAAAGTTGGTTGTGTGTGTGTGTGTGTGTGTGTGTCTTGTACTGTCGCCCAGGCTGGAGTGCAGTGGCACAATGTTGGCTCTCTGTCTTATGGGTTCAAGCAATTCTCCTGCCTCAGCCTTCCAAATAGTTGGGATTACAGGCACCTGCCACCACATCTGGCTGATTTTTTTTTTTTTTTTTGTATTTAGTAGAGACGGGGTTTCACCATGTTGGCCCACCTGGTTTTGAACTCCTGGCCTCATGTGATCCACCTGCCTCAGCCTCCCAAAGTACTGGGATTATAGGTGTGAGCCATCGTGCCTGGCCAAAAATTGGTATTTTTTTAAAGCACTGAAGAGTTGGTTTTAACTGGAGAGTTTGCTTATTAATATAATTTTCAAATCAGTTAACTAAGATAAAAAGCATACACTGTCCACCGGTGAGAGGACTAAATCAGTTAGCATGACTTTCCTTTGTAAAAACAAAACTTATTGGCCAGGCATGGTGGCTTATGCCTGTAATTTCAGCACTTTGGGAGGCCAAGGAGGGTGGATCACCTAAGGTCAGGAGTTTGATACCAGCCTGGCCAACATGCTGAGACCCTGTCTCTACTGAAAATACTAAATTAACCAGGCGTGGTGGTGCATGCCTGTAGTCCCAGCTACCTGGGGGGCTGAAGCAGGAGAATCACTCGAACCCGGGAGGCAGACGTTGCAGTGAGCCAAGATGGTGCCACTGCATGTGACAGAGTGAGAATTTGTCTCAAAAAAAAAACAAAAAACAAAAAGAAAAACTTACTAGATCCTTACACAAAGCGTGGTAAATATAAAATTTGCTAGAAAATATAGAAATGAACTTTAAAAATTTTTTTGGGTTTTGAGACAGAGTTTCACTCTTATTACTCAGACTGGAGTGCAATGGCATGATCTCCACTCACTATAGCTTATGCCGGGACAACCTCTGCTTCCCCGGTTCAAGTGATTTTCCAGCCTCAGCCTGCCAAGTAGCTGTGTACAGGCATGTGCCACCATGTCCAGCTAATTTTGTATTTTTAGTAGAGATGTGGTTTCTCCATGTTGGTCAGGCTGGTCTCCAACTCCCAACCTCAGATGATCCACCCCTTTGGCCTCTCTCAAATGCTGGGATTATAGGCCTGAGCCACCACGCCTTGCCCCAGAAATTCAATTTTTAAGAGAGTTAATGGTAAGTAAACAATTTTTTTTTTTTTTGAGATGGAGTTTTGCTCTTGCTGCCTAGGCTGGAGTGCAATGGCTCGATCTCAGCTCACTGAAACCTCTACCTCACAGGTTCAAGCAATTCTTCTGCCTCAGCCTCCTGAGTGGCTGGGATTACAGGCGCTCACCACTACTCCTGGCTAATTTCTGTATTTTTTGTAGAGACAGGGTTTCTCCACGTTAGTCAGGCTGGTGTCGAACTCCCGACCTCAGGTGATCTGCCCACCTTGGCCTCCCAAAGTGCTGGGATTACAGATGTGAGCCACCATGCCCAGCAAGTGAACAATTTTAAATTTACTTTTCTATGATATAGTGCAACTTAAGTTTCCATGTAGAATCTTCTAAGTGTGAATGTAAAGTTTGCAAAATAATAAAATGAGCTCTGTGAATTTGAAATTTGAAAGAATATTACTTTTTTTTTTTTTTTGAGACAGAGTCTCGCTCCGTTGCCAGGCTGGAGTGTAGTGGCACGATCTTGGCTCACTGCAACCTCCACCTCCTGGGTTCAAGCAATTCTCCTGCCTCAGCCTCCCAAGTAGCTGGGACTACAGGCATGCACCACCACGCCCAGCTAATTTTTATATTTTTAGTAGAGACAGGGTTTCACCATGTTGGCCAGGATGGTCTTGATCTCTTGACTTCGTGATCTGCCCACCTCAGCCTCCCAAAGTGCTGGGATTACAGGCATGAACCACTGCACCCGGCCCCAACCCTCCATTTTTTCTAAATACCTTGGCCTCTGGTGTTCACCATTTTACTGTACATCCATGCGATTGAGTTGTTTTGGAATCCTTTTCTAAGTGAAATCATAAACTATTAATCTTTCTGTGCCTGGCTTATCTCAGTATAATATTCTCCAACTTAATCCATGTGATTAAAAATAGTAGAATTTTTTAGGCCAGGTGTGGTGGCTCACACCTATAATTTTAGCATTATGCAAGGCCAAGGCAAGTGCATTGCTTTTGCCCAGGGATTTGAGACCAGCCTGGGAAACATGGAGAAATCCCATTTCTACTAAAAATATGCAAACAAAAAATTAGCTGAGCATGGTGGTGCACACCTGTAATCCCAGCTACTCTGGATGCTGAGGCATGAGAATCCCTTATGGAGGTTGCAGTGAGCTTGATTGCAACATATCCTGGGTGATAGAGTGAGACTCGGTCTCAAAGAAAAATTCTTTTTTAAGTAACAGTATTTCATTGTCTTTATTTATATCTACCACATTGTCTTTATTTACTCGTTAGATGTTGAACTATTGATTCTATATTTTGGTTATTGTGAAGAGTGCTGCAAATAACAGAAGTGTAAATATTTCTTCTGATTTCATTTGTTTTGGATATATACCAGTAGTGCAACAGTTGTATTACATGGTAGTTTGATTTTAAGTTTTC